>CM068838.1:126920927-126928427 GCA_028554795.2 Sinohyriopsis cumingii
TTGAACATTTATTTAAGTATGTCTGTCATAGCTCGCTACTGTACAAGCTGTTCGTGGTTTCAGTTTGGGAAAAAGTAACGCGGGGGTGGGGGAAAGGGTGATTTAATGATATACACATTCAATCGATTTTGTTTAGTTGGTTGTTTATTTAAGGACATCATAAATCGTAGATGAAAAATTCATCAATTTTGCCATACAGTTTTTTTTTTAAATAGATTTTTTTCTATTTTTCTCACTTTATCGTGACCTCTTATTTTGCGCTTTTGCATGATGTTATAACATATAACACTAAGACCCTTCGTTTACAGAGTCCTGTCAACAAAACCAATTAATGCGTATATAAGTACAATGTTTATTTCGCTCAGGTCACGAATGTGACAAATGAGGTGTTAAAGGTATATCAAAAGTAGATAAACATAGGTGTGACATTAGGATCGCGTTAGTAGTTAATATCGCAGTGCGTTAAAGTGTTCGAGACAATAAAGTTAGATGGCAGTTACGTCTCTCTTCACCACATAACAACAGCTTTAAACATTCTACCAAATCATTTATAGGCTGCCCACCAATCTGGGCATTATTGGTTCCTATTTAAACTGTTACATAGGGCAAGATATAAGCATATAAGAATATTAAAGTGCATATATGGTGATTAAAATATTACGTATAACATACGCTTTTTCAATTCATTGAAATGGAATTCAGCTTAAATACAAATTTTTTGTTGAATCCGCTCTTAATTGAATTTCGATATGATAACTCTGTAAAGCTACACAACTTTAAAATGTCAGTATTATTTGATTCAAACAAATTGTTATAAAAGTTATACATTTTGACATTTGTGAAATTTATTTTGTAGGTAGAGATATCTTTTAGTTTTAAAATAAGGACGGTTAAATATATAAATAAATTCATCACCAAAATCATGTTCATTGCTTGATGTACGTAAACTTTGAAACCAAATTACGTAAGTGAAGCTTCACGGTTGACCTGTTTGCCCTGTCGAACACTTGGTGTAAATAGGGGTTGCCCGGCTTCTCTGTTTACAGAATTTGCACCATGTGCACTGTGAGTGTTTACTGCTTTTTCTTGAACCGAGTATTACTCCACAATTTCATACATGACATCATTCTTTCAGAACCAGTTGACCCTTATTTTTCTGTATTTACGATACTGCCTAATGAATGCAAGCAATTTACCCAGATTAGACAATCGAGGTTAAAATACAAAAATTCGACATTTTAAATGTTACATTCAAGTACGTTTTAATACTGAAAGTAAAGGTTTGCTGAGGCCATTAAAGATATGGTGCGATACGATACGGTCTGTTAACGAAAAGGGACAGGTTTTCGCACAAGGTTGCGTTTTTAGAATTCGTGTTCTTGTAACCTGAGATGAAGATAAACGTGAGAAGGGTATTACGGTGAAATCAATTACTGGCCGTGGATAATCCCTTTTAGCTGACCTCTCAGCGCCCGTATCGACTGTCAGGACCGGGGAGATGTATTGACTGATAGGACACCGGCAAGCAAAGAGCGATATGGTCATTTAGAGAACGATATGGTCATGCAGGGGTCGATATGGTCAAGTGATAAGTGTAAAGGACACGTAAATGTTGAAGTTTGGGGGTTAGAAATTGGAGTTAAAATTTCAACAGCCGTGTCGTCTTGAAAGAGTATTACTATATAATAGAAAGTGAGCAAATGGTGGATAATTAAATATATGTTATTGGATAATTAAATAGATGGTATTGGATCATTAAATAGATGTTATTGGATCATTAAATAGATGTTAGTCGTTTCGCTTTGATGACTTACGCGTAAAGAGTATGTTTTCTTTACACATTCATCCACATGGCATATTGACTGAAATGGATGAATTAAGTGTTATACTTAGTTTATACTTATATATTTTCTAATATAGCTAAATAAGCGAGGATATTTAAGAAGCCTGTAACAGTTTGTCGCTGCAAGACAGTTTTATTATACACAGGAACAGGTGCGATTTCTTTAACGCTCGCTGAGTTGATCACACAAGGCTTGTTCGTGGACTTGACCCGTTCGGCTTGTTGACTGCGTTGATCGCGTTAGGCTTGTTCATTAAGTTGATCACGTTAGGCTTGTTCATTAAGTTGATCACGTTAGGCTTGTTCATTAAGTTGATCACCTTAGGTTTGTTCATTAAGTGGATCACGTTAGGTTTGTTCATTAAGTGGATCACGTTAGGTTTGTTCATTAAGTTGATCACGTTAGGCTTGTTCATTAAGTTGATCACGTTAGGTTTGTTCATTAAGTGGATCACGTTAGGCTTGTTCATTAAGCTGATCACGTTAGGTTTGTTCATTAAGTGGATCACATTAGGTTTGTTCATTTAGTGGATCACGTTAGGCTTGTTCATTAAGTGGATCACGTTAGGCTTGTTCATTAAGTGGATCACGTTAGGCTTGTTGACTGAGTTGATCGCGTTAGGCTTGTTCATTAAGTTGATCACGTTAGGTTTGTTCATTAAGTGGATCACGTTAGGCTTGTTGACTGAGCTGATCGCGTTAGGCTTGTTCATTAAGTTGATCACGTTAGGCTTGTTCATTAAGTTGATCACGTTAGGCTTGTTGATTAAGTGGATCACGTTAGGCTTGTTCATTAAGTGGATCACGTTAGGCTTGACTCAGTTGATCGCGTTAGGCTTGTTCATTAAGTTGATCACGTTAGGCTTGTTCATTAAGTGGATCACGTTAGGCTTGTTGACTGAGTTGATCGCGTTAGGCTTGTTCATTAAGTTGATCACGTTAGGCTTGTTCATTAAGTTGATCACGTTAGGTTTGTTCATTTAGTGGATCACGTTAGGCTTGTTCATTAGGTCGATCACGTTAGGTTTGTTCATTAAGTGGATCACGTTAGGCTTGTTCATTAAGTTGATCACGTTAGGCTTGTTCATTAAGTTGATCACGTTAGGTTTGTTCATTAAGTTGATCACGTTAGGCTTGTTCATTAAGTTGATCGCGTTAGGCTTGTTCATTAAGTTGATCACGTTAGGCTTGTTCATTAAGTTGATCACGTTAGGCTTGTTCATTAAGTTGATCACGTTAGGCTTGTTCATTAAGTTGATCACGTTAGGCTTGTTCATTAAGTGGATCACGTTAGGCTTGTTCATTAAGTGGATCACGTTAGGCTTGTTGACTGAGTTGATCGCGTTAGGCTTGTTCATTAAGTTGATCATGTTAGGCTTGTTCATTAAGTTGATCACGTTAGGCTTGTTCATTAAGTGGATCACGTTAGGCTTGTTCATTAAGTGGATCACGTTAGGCTTGACTCAGTTGATCGCGTTAGGCTTGTTCATTAAGTTGATCACGTTAGGCTTGTTCATTAAGTGGATCACGTTAGGCTTGTTGACTGAGTTGATCGCGTTAGGTTTGTTCATTAAGTTGATCACGTTAGGCTTGTTCATTAAGTTGATCACGTTAGGTTTGTTCATTTAGTGGATCACGTTAGGCTTGTTCATTAGGTCGATCACGTTAGGTTTGTTCATTAAGTGTATCACGTTAGGCTTGTTAATTAAGTTGATCACGTTAGGCTTGTTCTTTAAGTTGATCACGTTAGGTTTGTTCGTTAAGTTGATCACGTTAGGCTTGTTCATTAAGTTGATCGCGTTAGGCTTGTTCATTAAGTTGATCACGTTAGGCTTGTTCATTAAGTTGATCACGTTAGGCTTGTTCATTAAGTTGATCACGTTAGGCTTGTTCATTAAGTGGATCACGTTAGGCTTGTTCATTAAGTTGATCACGTTAGGCTTGTTCATTAAGTGGATCACGTTAGGCTTGTTGACTGAGTTGATCGCGGTAGGCTTGTTCATTAAGTTGATCATGTTAGGCTTGTTCATTAAGTGGATCACGTTAGGTTTGTTCATTAAGTGGATCACGTTAGGCTTGTTCATTAAGTCGATCACGTTAGGTTTGTTCATTAAGTGGATCACGTTAGGCTTGTTCATTAAGTGGATCACGTTAGGTTTGTTCATTAAGTTGATCACGTTAGGTTTGTTCATTAAGTGGATCACGTTAGGCTTGTTCATTAAGTTGATCACGTTAGGCTTGTTCATTAAGTTGATCACGTTAGGTTTGTTCATTAAGTGGAACACGTTAGGTTTGTTCATTAAGTTGATCACGTTAGGCTTGTTCATGAAGTTGATCACGTTAGGCTTGGTCGTTAAGTTGATCACGTTAGGTTTGTTCATTAAGTGGATCACGTTAGGCTTGTTCATTAAGTTGATCACGTTAGGTTTGTTCATTAAGTGGATCACGTTAGGCTTGTTCATTAAGTGGATCACGTTAGGCTTGTTGACTGAGTTGATCGCGTTAGGCTTGTTCATTAAGTTGATCACGTTAGGCTTGTTCATCAAGTTGATCACGTTAGGCTTGTTCATTAAGTGGATCACGTTAGGCTTGTTCATTAAGTCGATCACGTTAGGTTTGTTCATTAAGTGGATCACGTTAGGCTTGTTCATTAAGTCGATCACGTTAGGTTTGTTCATTAAGTGGATCACGTTAGGCTTGTTCATTAAGTTGATCACGTTAGGTTTGTTCATTAAGTTGATCACGTTAGGTTTGTTCATTAAGTGGATCACGTTAGGCTTGTTCATTAAGTTGATCACGTTAGGCTTGTTCATTAAGTTGATCACGTTAGGTTTGTTCATTAAGTGGAACACGTTAGGTTTGTTCATTAAGTGGATCACGTTAGGCTTGTTCATGAAGTTGATCACGTTAGGCTTGGTCATTAAGTTGATCACGTTAGGTTTGTTCATTAAGTGGATCACGTTAGGCTTGGTCATTAAGTTGATCACGTTAGGTTTGTTCATTAAGTGGATCACGTTAGGCTTGTTCATTAGGTGGATCACGTTAGGCTTGTTCATTAAGTGGATCACGTTAGGCTTGTTGACTGAGTTGATCGCGTTAGGCTTGTTCATCAAGTTGATCACGTTAGGCTTGTTCATCAAGTTGATCACGTTAGGCTTGTTCATTAAGTGGATCACGTTAGGCTTGTTCATTAAGTCGATCACGTTAGGTTTGTTCATTAAGTGGATCACGTTAGGCTTGTTCATTAAGTTGATCACGTTAGGTTTGTTCATTAAGTGGATCACGTTAGGTTTGTTCATTAAGTTGATCGCGTTAGGCTTGTTCATTAAGTTGATCACGTTAGGCTTGTTCATTAAGTTGATCACGTTAGGCTTGTTCATTAAGTGGATCACGTTAGGCTTGTTGACTGAGTTGATCACGTTAGGTTTGTTCATTAAGTGGATCACGTTAGGCTTGTTCTTTAAGTTGATCACGTTAGGTTTGTTCATTAAGTGGATCACGTGAGGTTTGTTCATTAAGTTGATCACGTTAGGCTTGTTCATTAAGTGGATCACGTTAGGCTTGTTCATGAAGTTGGCCAGGTTATACATGTTCACTGAGCTGATCATGTTAGGCATGATCATGAAACCGATCACGTTAGATTTGCCTACTGATTTGATCATGCTAAGCTTGTTCATGGAGTTCATCACGTTATTTAAAAAAAAAAAATGAATTTTGGCTTGTTAATGAAATTGACCAAGTTAGGCTTCTTCATTGCGTTTATCACGTTGGGATTGTTCACTGAGTTTATTACGTTAAGGCCTTTTATAGCTGTCAAATTTGCAGTTTAAGTTCTCACAATAGCCTTTTAATGCATGTATTCGAGCTTGATAATAATAATAATAATAATAATAATAATAATAATAATAATAATAATATTAATAATAGCCCCTTCTAAATAAAGGTAAACTAATGTTAACTATATACACATTTTTGTACACCTTCTGTTCAAGAAACTGTTTGTACGAAGAATACAAAAAGCAAAATGAACTGAATGAGATTGGTAGGTGAAATAAAAAATGAATTAAATCAACAGTTGTCGCTTTAACACTGTCACAGAGTATTTCAATTTATCTGTGCTAGAACATGTTGATACAGAATACTGAACATACTGACACATAATATTGAATAAATTCACACAGAATACTGAATATATTCACGCAGAATATTGACTAAATTCACACAGAATACTGAATACAAACAGAATACTGAGTGCATTCACACAGAATACTGAATACATTCACACAGAATACTGAATACAGTCACATAGAATACTGAGTACATTCACACAGAATACTGAATACAGTTCACATAGAATGCTGAATACATTCACAGACTACTGAATACATTCACATAGAATACTGAATACATTCACACATAATACTGAATACAGTCAAAAAGAATACTGAGTGCATTCACACAGAATACTGAATACATTCACACAGATGAACACAGTTACACAGATTACTGAGTACATTCATACAGAATACTGAATACATTGACGCAGAATACTTATCACAGTTACACAGAATACTGAATACATTCACACAGAATACGGAACACAGTTACACAGAATATTGTAATTAAAATACATGAAATATTTTGAGCGGCGCACACAGTCTTCAAAATAGGAAACATTATCACATCATTTTCTTCTTATGTTGTTCAAACCACACTACAAAAAAATAATACATTTTCAAATCTTGTAACTACCAAAATATTGGCTACAAACTCGTAATATACAAGAATAATGCCGAATCCTTCATTGTAACAGGTACTGTATGCGTTAAACTGAACCAATAATTGCAACACAAACAATGCTAACAAACAACCACCACCACCACCGAAAAAGCCAACAAAAAAAGAGAGAAAAGTTCATGATGAAAATTGTTCAAATCAGATTTGGATTAACGGATCAACAATCGAAATTGTGTAATCACTAATCGAATGGCTGCTTCTTGTAAAGATTAGAAAGCTATTAGACTTGGGGAAAAGATGGGGAAACGAGCGTGAGCTTATTAATATTTTCTAAATATATTTGGAATGCACAATTGATTTACCTAAGCACGAACATTAAAGAAACGTTCCAAATGGGCCGATCCGATTGTTCATTTGTAACACGTATCCTAACCCTAACCACCGAACCAGTGTTGTTCCTTTCAATATGGAATATCACGAATTCTATATAATAATTTAGGATAATATAGTCATATTATGAAATATAGAAAATACGGTCTGCATGTAATAAATTAGGTAAAAATAGTAACATTCTCTGAAATGTTTGCTTACTGCTAATCGCTGCTGGAATTAGAGTTGGGTTTTTTTAAAAAGTGCTAGGGTGTGGTCAAATCATTCTAAACTAGACAGACGCATGGCATTGAAACTTCTTTGCCATTTGGAAGCTCTTGTATATGCAATACGGCAGGCTCATGTAATTTTAGTAATCAGAGGCAATTTCTAACGTGTAATTTTCACCACGTGTGAGGAAAATCTGCCAGCGATTCTAATCAATGGTCCGGCGGGAGAGACCGGGCCGAAATAATTATTCCTGGTCGGCAGAGATGATGTGTGAAATGATTCGGATTCTGGTTATACAAGGCAAACCGTTGGGCTAATAA
>CM068838.1:126933427-126963427 GCA_028554795.2 Sinohyriopsis cumingii
CCTCATGATGATGGCCATTTGTATTAAGACCCCTTCATGATGCCATTTCGGGTGAATACTCCTACGCCAAGCTGACAGCAGTGGCGTAGCAAGAAATTCTGCCACACCCAAATTGCAGGAGTTTCTTGAACTTTTGTTACGCTGCTGAGTGAGAGAAGGTGCGTCCAATGATGCTTATTTAATGAACAGGACAACATATAAGGTTTGTCCAATGACTTTGGTACAGTGGACAAGGTAGAAACTATTTTTATTGACGTTCTTGAGAGACAAAGAAAGAAAACCAAAGTATTTAAATATTTTTATTCTAAAGTCTACATACTGTTGTGTTTTTGTGTGTATGAGAGTTGGATTTTTAACGTAGCTTTAACATTGTTCCAGTTACATCGCTACAATGTCTGCAGCGTGGCAGTTTATAGTGATGTCTAGCATTGGGGCATCAATACGCCGACATGTAGCATGATGTCCTACCCAGTCACATTATCCTGATGTAACGCCGACCACTCTTAACACTAACCTCTTAATGCCGAACTCCTTGCGAGGCGGATGTTAGCATCATTTTTTATAAGTCATTACATGACTTGGCCGGGGATCGAACCTGCGACCTCCCGCATCCGATGCGGACACTCTAACCACTAGGTCACCGGAGCGGTTCGCTATCGTACTTTTGATATATCTCATAAAAATATTACCAAAATTACCATAATGGTATTTTGACAAATGAACAAAAGTCTCAAGCTTATTTTAAAAAAATATCTTTATATCTCAGATTTAAAGGCCAAACAGTGATGCGCAATAATACAACCGATTTTTATGTGAATGGTTTCTAACAGCGGTGATGTGCTCAAGAAATACGATCTAATTTTGAAGAGAAAAAAGTACATATCTTTTTCCGAGTGCCATCAGAGGGTTCTCCACTTGTTTCCTTTCTGAACAATTCAATAAACAGCTCTTGTAGTTAGTTGTTTTTATATCGTGCCCATACCAATTTTAAATGAAGTTCAAGTACGAACATTGTTGTCAATGCATCGTAGCAGACGATTCATGAATGTTTACAGTTGTTATTATTGCAGTGTGCCAGGGACTGAACATCAGGATAACCACGATACAAATGCTGTCAGACTTAATCTCAAACAGCCTAGAGTGAGATTTTATTAGTTGATGAATGACATCTAAATACAGTATTACTTTAGCAAATAAAATATAGAGGTTTCTCGTTTTTCGGGGGGGGGGGGGGCTAGAAAACATTTGCATATCTTAATATTAGACTGGTTGCAATTTAGTTATCCCGATTTAAAATAAGATTATTAATTTTCGAAAATTAATGCAATTATAGCCTCGGGCATCTACTACTTTACGTGATAATTGTACATTGTTTAGTATTTTGTCGCACACTATAATATTTATGTAAAAAATGTGAGTTGGCATACAATCAGTTGCGTACATATAAATTTTAATTTTGAACTTTGAAAGAAGCAATTTTATATGATTCATTACCAGCATAAACTCACTCGTCTCTGTCCCCTCCCCTCCGTCTCCTCTCCTCCCCCACCCACCCACCATCAGTCCACCACCTTTAACTGTCTTGAAACGTGAGATAACAAGACAGTATTCTCTGAACAGTATGGTCTCCGTTTTGAAACTATCTGTTCTGGAAAATATTTCAAAATAAGACAGCTTGCCTAAGGATCTTGTCAGGCATCGAATAAGATACGAAATCTTGATTTCAGGTATTGTGTACAATTTGACACTGTGTACACAATTTTCCGCCAGCCTATTAATTTACATAAACAAGATGCAATACGATTACAGAGCCGGATAATGTTGACGAATCAAGTTTCTGGGCCTCATGCAATAATATTACACAGCGCGGGATGATGCTTTCGGGTGACTTATCAGATATTGCCCTCCCCCATCCATCTACATCTCCTCCATGATTTTCCCGGGGTGGTGAAAGCCACAGATCTTTATCTCGGAGTATTATCGGAGAGTCTGGGAAACGATAGAAACTGCCACTATGACAGCTACGTATAAATATTTACTCCGGTGTCAGTTTAACCACCAGAATATTTCACCGATGGATTTAACTCGCGAGGGAAAGCTGACGTCTCTTCAACAACAAAAAAAGAGAAAAAAAGAAATTGAAAAAAGAATAAAAATAATAATAAAAATATGTCTCTTTGAATACTTGCAACACCGCCAAAGAATATTATAAGAGATAACGGTGTTAATGATGACAACAGTGATAATGATCGTGACAGAAATAATATTAAAATTGACTGTTGACAAAATGAAGAAAGTTGATGCTATTACAAAGAAGCATGCAAAATAGAAAGAAAATCCACATACTTTCACTTTTGTTTTTCTTGTCATTTAAAAATATAATTAGAAAACAAATCTATATTATTCAGTTTTGACTGTTATTGTGCTGTTCCGATAATTATTATCATGTACGTCATTTCTTTTTCATTATTGTAAAAATTTAACCCGTTGTTTAAAATTTTTAATGAATTTGTTTTGTTTTAAAGCAATCACATGTACCATGGAGGGGTACATTAATTTAATGAGAATTTAGGTCTCAATTAATAATGTCAACATACAGAGCCCTTCTTCAACTTGCATAGGAACATGTTTAAATTCATTTGACACTAACGGTTAAACATTTCTTTTAAAACAAAGAGCGAAAAACAAATGAAAGAAAGAATATTGATAGATGTTTCTTTCCACCAATTGCAGGAAACAGAAAACAATTTATAATATACTACTGGTTGAAATATTATACAATTTGAGAGAGAGAGAGAGAGAGAGAGAGAGAGAGAGAGCATGTGTAGAACAATAGTACGTTCGATAGAATATGATATTTAAATCACTTTCAAGAAAATATGAATTAGTTTTCAACCACTGATAAGAAAACAAACTGCTTGCCTCTTTCCTCATTTCAACCTGTATTCGTTTTCCGAAAGTTAATTCATATTACAATCGGTCCGTTTGCTCCTGTAGAACGTTATCTATTGAAATACGCTCCCAATAAAAAATACTATCTTACCCTGTTTCCCTCGTCGGACGCACATTTTAGTTTTCAATATTTGAAAAAGTCTATCGCTAGATATCTTAAACAGTATAAGGTAAATAGGTAAACAAATTAATAAATAATGGCATCGTTTTGATAGCCAAACATGATTGGTTTTAACGATGTCATTACAAGAGATAATTCATCGTAAATCAAAATGTAATCTAAAATGTAATAAGTGTAAACATGATTTTAACTAAATTCACTTTCTAGAATCAAGACATGACTGTAAGGGAAGAAAATTTAAAATTGGCAAAGCTTCTGATCAAATTTTGTATGCATATATTGTTCTTCTTCATAATTGTTCTGCTCACTGTATTGGTAGTCATTTTGCATTAGCAACAGTGAGACTTCGCACAATAATAATAATAATAATAATAATAATGATAATAATAAATATAATACTAATAATATTATTAATATCAGTAGTAGTATATAATGATGATAATAATAGTAATAATGATCATATTATTATTATTACTATTATTGTTGTTGTTGTTATTATTATTATTATTATTATTATTATTATTAAGCAGATGGAGAACAAAGACGATTGTATGATTGTAAATTATTTTGTTCACTGAAGAAAAAACAAATTATACTAGATTGTTGCTTTTCGTATCGTCGAGACAAAAGTTGTTTAAAATGTATTTTATTCAAGCTTTTTGAGAGACAAAAAGGAACATAAAAATATTTATATATTTTTGCTCTGAAATCTTCATACTATTGTACTTCGGATATATTTCATAAAAGTTAATAACGAAATAAAAATGCCAAATATTTACCTGGCTACGTTGGTTTGCAAAACAACACCAACAACAACAGTAGTAATGCAAGCATAAATACTAGATTTTCGACAGTCAGCAACTTTGTTTTGAAATAAGTCAGAATAGTCTAAGTATATATCCTTTGTACTAGTAATAATTTATGAATACCTACATACCTTCCTACCTACCTACCTTCCTACCTACCTAAACACACACACACACACACACACATACATGTCATACATACATACATACATACATACATACATACATACATACATACATACATACATACATACATACATACATATAGTCTCTACAATCCTGATCTTCATTCAGCCTGATAACTCTACGCCTCAGGTCACTTGTAATTCATACTTCAATTCAAATTTTACCCAAGCCCCTCGGCCCATTTTCCAACTGTTTACTTCAGTTAATTCTTTCTATTGACACTCCTTCTTCCGAATCGTCAATTAATTTGTTCTCACAGCACTGGGATTATCTGTCGGCAACCGTGGCGAATCCGACCCGGTGTGTGGCAAACTCCAACATGTCATATAAATTCGATAGTTTCATTGGCTAAGCAGATAATGTGGGTGGAGCTAATATCTGCTCTCCTCTCAACAGATCGGCAGATAATTAACACTGTTGAATATCCAGAAGTGAAACGTTTTGGCAATATCTTCTCGCAAACGTCTCAAACTACACAAATATATCATAGTGAATACACCTACAGTATAAACTTTTTTCCTCGAAGTTTGAACATTGTTTGAAAGTTACAATGACTGTACCGAGTAAGCTCGTTTCAGACCTGCACCGGCAATATAAAACTGGATAAGAAACCGCATGTCTATTGATATGCAAGGAAATAGATAGCGACTTCTCAAAAGTAGTTGAACAACTGAATCGAATATCTTCGTGGAGAAAGAGAATCGAAGAAGAATTAAAAGAACAAATATACTAGACAGATGCTGAAAATGCAGCCTGGAGGATTGACCCATCGATATCCGGGAGTTTCGCCGCCATCAATGCCCAGTATCACCAATGGTTCCGGACTGAGCATGATGCCTTCTTTTTTCGGAGATCAAAACTACTACCGGCATGGCGGGTATACCGGGATGACTGTTGGTGGGATGGCGATGTATGGACCGGGTCCGGAGCAGTATTCGCTAACTAGACACTCTCAGTATTCACCATACTGTCCACCTCACCACGCTGCAAAGGACATGGTCAAACCACCTTACAGCTATATCGCTCTTATTGCGATGGCGATTCAAAGTCAGCCGGACAAGAAGGTAACTCTGAATGGGATTTACCAATTTATCATGGACAGATTTCCATTTTACAGAGAAAATAAACAGGGATGGCAAAACAGCATCCGCCATAATCTGTCCCTGAACGAATGTTTTGTGAAAGTCCCAAGGGATGACAAGAAACCAGGTAAAGGATCTTACTGGACCCTGGATCCGGATAGTTATAACATGTTTGACAATGGCAGTTATCTTCGACGCAGAAAAAGATTCAAAAAGAAGGATGCAATCAGGGATAGAGTTGAACGAGATAAAATAATATGCGAACAAAAGAAGTTGGAAAATGGGGAGAATGAAAATTCGTCGACTGATGGCCTTAGTGATATACACGGAGAGACTAAATCCTTGGATAATTCGGACACTTCGGAAAGTCCAAGGAAACATGACCATGATGGTAGAAAATCTTCTGATCTCGTTAAAGTAGCAACAAAGTTGGAAAAAACGGATTCGCCAAAGAATGAATGCTCGTCTACCCGTATTCCAGCAAGTCCTAACTCATTACCTATTCCATTGGACCCTGCACTCACTCACGACCCGTCAACCTCCACGTTTTCGGTTGAAAATCTAATGACGCCAAATTCAGTGACAGCTTGTGAAATTTCCGGATCAGGTTCATACCTTGGGAACCGCACACCACATATTTTGTCACCTCAGGTTTTACCCTACCCTCGGGATTCTCGTGCACTAGACCCATATAGGAACGTTACAAGTACCACAGCCTCGGCATCAGGACTTTACGGTTACCAAGGAAACATGAATACACATTCTATATTTCAGACTTCCCCAGACTCCGCCACAAGACAGGGTTTGAGCCTCACTGCTCAAGGGGGCGAGGGAACGGGTGAGAGCCCCACAGGATCAACACATAGCCCCGTCCCCGCTCCGGCCCATATGCATAATCATAGCACACTATCACAGTCAAACGGATTGAGCCAAGGGATGTTTTCGGTTTCTCAAAATCAGCCCTACAGTAGAGCAGGCACTTGGTATATGACTCCCTCCCCAACAGAACTTTCCCACCATCACGCGACGGAGTTCAATTCCTCCTCCCCATTTGCAAACATGAGGGACATGTTTGACTCGCAAAGATTTCTGGGGACCCAAGGACAATCACAATCTCCGGCTAGTTGCCAGCTAGCGGCATTCAGGACTTCTTACAAAACCACATCCCCGTATGCCTGTGATTATAGCAAGTTTTAGCCGTTGAAAAAACAAAGTTAATATAGGGTCTAATACTTTTCTTGTTTAAGAGAAATAACACGTGCTCGATGTGTGAATTTTTTTATATAAAAAAATCAGTTATATATTTTTTCCTTGCAATCTCCAATACCTCGTGGTTTGTGCTTGATTGGTTCTGATTCTAATGGAACTTGTTTATAAATAAGTGTCTGAGGATTCGCATTAACGTTGTCAGTGTGGTCGCGTACACATGGAAGCAATAGTTTGGTGCAACATTTTAATTCGTCTGCTATAGGATGGATATAAACAAAACCAAAGGAGTGAATTAACATCTGCAATATTCATCAAGTTCTACTTTACTTAGACTAAAACGCGATTCGAATATCCGTTCCGGAACTTGTTCTTCAATAGAATCTCAAAGTAAATTTAAAGGTGTTGGCGAACTTTTACCTGAAAGAGTAATAGCCACACAGAATTGTCCGACTCGAGATATAGAGGTCAAAATTTTACAAATTGGAATAAAATTAGTGTGTTTATTTTCATGAAGACATTTCCTTCCGCTCTTGAACTCACTGGAGCATCAAAGTTTTAAAGGAAGACTACCGAAAACGGCTGCAAGTGAAAATAAGAAAAGTGTTGGGTCTGTTGTATTTAAATTTGTGACTTTGTTATTTTATTTCTGCAAGAAGTATATAGGAGTAACATTATCATTTTGGAACTAATTTTAAAAAAAATAAACGATACCAAAATACAAATTACTAAATTGGTGGATTCAGCTTCACGTGAAGGTTCTATATGTTAGTCAATTTCGTAATCAAGTTAAAATATACTTTTTCTTAATGATGGAAAATATATCGAATATTATATGTATTATTATATCCACCACACAGTTTTGATAAAGTGTGATGGAACTATTATATTATTTCTACACTTTTCAAAATAGCTCCTTGGTCCAATATTAACTTTTAGATAATCTATGTCTTTTTTATGTGTTTTCTTCCTGAAAGATTAATACAGATATTTAACAATTATTCAAATGAATCTGAGTATATTTTGACTCTCTCTCTCTCTCTCTCTCTCTCTCTCTCTCTCTCTCTCTCTCTCTCTCATTTAGACAAGATATTCTCTTTCCATGTAAGGAAAATTAGTATTAGTTTTGTAGTAGTATTATATTGAACATTATATTTCCAACATTCAGTCAGTCAGTCACGTCAGGAAAGCAGATAATGTAATAATGTAAGTATAATGGTCCATTATGTAATGATGATGATAATAATAATAATAATAATAATAATAATTATTATTATTATTATTATTATTATTATTATTATTATTATTATTATTATTATTAATCATTAGTAATTATTAATAAGAATTAATACTAATTAATACTAATAGGAAGAAGAAATATAAATATATTCTACATGTTACACAGCTCATGACGATTTAAAGTTCCTCAAAAATATAGTCCAAAATGTGTAATGAGGTTATATCACTACATAAACTTGTATGGGCGATAACAACGGTTTTGATAATTTTGTATCTTGTGAAATGATTTTACTACCATAAATATTTCAACAATAACAACGATAAATGCAACACAAGCTACTACTACTGCTACTATTAGTACAATTGCTACTACTACTTCTGCTGCTGCTAATACTACTTTGCTGCTGGTACTACTACTTCTGCTACATAAATATTTACGCAGCTATTATTATTATTATTATTATTGCTGTTGTTGTTGTTGTTGTTGCCATCGTCGCATAGGCTTGAAATGTCCATAACAATAGTTTCTTGTATCTTCAGCCGTTACAACAGAAACAGCAAAGACAAAAGCAACAATAACTAATATTTCTGTTATCGCTACCACTAATACTGGTACAATAATTTTATACAACAATGATGACGACGACGATGATGATGATGTTGGTTATTATTATTATTATTATTATTGTTCTTGTTGTTATTGTTCTTGTTGTTGATGTTATTGACCAACAATAAGACTTTAATGCAAGCCCATTTAAGGAAAACATTAGTATCACAAGGTTAATAGTAATTAAGATGTGAAGAGTTGAATAGTCATGATTGAAAAGTTCAACAAAAAAAAATGAAATTAAAAGAGGTTTGGGTTGAAACCCTAAGTAATAATAATTATGATAAGATATTTTAGGGGATAAAGAACTGATATTTCTTTATAATAACATTGCAAGCAATGATCTACCGTTTACGTTAATTATAGCTAAATGTTGCGGGTTTTCTTATCCGATTGATTTTTTTTTTCCATCTTCGCTCGGTATGAGAAAAGTTAATCAAATTGCAAATTCTTTTTGAAATAGTAATTAATCATATACAAATAGTAATTAATCATATACATGTATCAGAATTGTAATGGATACATTTTGCGTCGATATCCAATGGCGGGTTTAAGGTCAGATACATGTATAGTTATACTTCGTTATACTTGATACCTACTCTGACATGTATTCGATTTGTTTTTTTTATATATGCATAGAAATATACAAATGTATAAAGTCACTAATAGTATTGTGCTGTTCTTTAAGCTTACAATGATAAATGATTTCAATGATAACATAAGACACTAAATTTCAAGCAATTTAAATAGATGTAACACTTTGATAATATGGACGATTACATTTCAATAATATCGATTGGTCTTTCGGAAGTTTAATCGAAAAAAATATGCACAAGGCCATAAAACTTATTTGCTAATTTTAACTAATTCTAATCTGCATAATTTGGTACACATTTGTCCTACATCATATAAATTAATGATATAAATTATGTATTTTGAAGTTACTTATAAGGAAAAGTGCTCAGAATATTCAACATTTCATATGTCACACGAAAAATACACTGTTGAATAAATGGCAGAATTTGATTTTATTAATTAAAAGAGATTATTTTCACAGATGAGAAAGTAACAACCTTATTTTTTAATGTGTTAGAGTTCATATTTAATCACAGTCTAGTCTGGGAAAATATTGCAAATATAAAATTTGGGTAATTCAGTTCCATGGTACCGTTTTCGTTTCTAATTTTAATGTCACAGAGAAAGTTTATGACATTTCAAGAAGCGATACTATGGAACTAAAGATACAACCTGAAAAATATATTTGGAAGCTTGATCTGTAGCAAGTGAATGCGTAATCAACTCTTGCATGATGATCACACTGAACTGACAAATCTTCCAGCTTTTCAAACACTATATAAAATCCAACCACTTGCATGTAAAATTCAATATATCTAAATACTCAAATCATAGGTCTTTGGGGTTTGGGGATTATTGTCATAACATGGCATTTATTAACTGAGAAAGTTGCCTACCACTTTTGCAAAGTGTTCTTGATACTAACTTGTTTTTTTATAGTTGCTGCTAAAGATTATTGGTTAAATGTTGTACATACAGGTATACATATATACTTGTATGGCACAATAATTCATACATTTCTCATTACTAGTCGATAATTTAGTAACGTTGTTTGCTCAAAAAACTTGCGTGTGTGCGTGCGTGAGGAGGAAAACAAATAATAAATATACCAGACAAAACGAAGACGACTTAAAAAATCTATATCTAAAAGATATTATGAACTTTTATTGTATTTCTGCATTTGCTTTAATAAAGGATTGTAAGGGACCCACGTAATCTTTAGCTCCGAATACTCAGCGGTCATCGTTATCATATCCTCGTGTAACATAAAGAACGAATTTTTTTATTCGCAGCGTATTTCAATAAATGACTTTCTGCTGGAGCAAACGGGACCGATTGTAGTATGAATTAACTTTCGGAATGTTTTACATCACTGAATTTTTCTTCTGTTTCATACAAATTTATATAGTCACTTTGTCCTTTAGGCGATGTATATACTTTCATCCAATGTGTAACATTTTGTGAAAATATATTTTAAATATGGTTTATAACAGCAATTTAAAATTTAGGAAAGCATCACCAATAATCTAGAATGTTCTTCTCATTATGTATAAATCGTACTGTTTTTTTTTTGTTCCCAGTACAGTTGAAAGTGTGTGTATAAATTCAAATGCGCTTGTCAGAAGAAAAACAATTTCAAGCAAAATATATTTTAGAATGATATGTTGTAATAACTATTAGCAGTGTTCCAGAATTTAAGTTTATAATTTGACTTTCATGCTAGCAGTGTTCCAGAATTTAAGTTTATAATTTGACTTTCATGCTAGCAGTGTTCCAGAATTTAAGTTTATAATTTGACTTTCATGCTAGCAGTGTTCCAGAATTTAAGTTTATAAATTGACTTTCATGTTAGCAGTGTTCCAGAATTTAAGTTTATAATTTGACTTCCATGTTAGCAGTGTTCCAGAATTTAAGTTTATAATTTGACTTTCATGTTAGCAGTGTTCCAGAATTTAAGTTTATAATTTGACTTTCATGCTAGCAGTGTTCCAGAATTTAAGTTTATAATTTGACTTTCATGCTAGCAGTGTTCCAGAATTTAAGTTTATAATTTGACTTTCATGCTAGCAGTGTTCCAGAATTTAAGTTTATAATTTAATTTCCATGCTAGCAGTGTTCCAGAATTTAAGTTTATAACTTGACTTTCATGTTAGCAGTGTTCCAGAATTTAAGTTTATAATTTGACTTTCATGTTAGCAGTGTTCCAGAATTTAAGTTTATAATCTGACTTTCATGTTAGCAGTGTTCCAGAATTTAAGTTTATAATTTGACTTACATGTTAGCAGTGTTCCAGAATTTAAGTTTATAATTTGACTTTCATGTTAGCAGTGTTCCAGAATTTAAGTTTATAATTTAATTTCCATGCTAGCAGTGTTCCAGAATTTAAGTTTATAATTTGACTTCCATGTTTGCAGTGTTCCAGAATGTAAGTTTATAATTTGACTTTCACGCTAGCTGTGTTCAAGAGTTTTCGTTTATATTTCTGGCAGTTAGAAAGTTGGAAAATATGCACAAGTAATATCATAAGAAAAATAAAACAGAGAGGAAATAACAGACTAAACAAAAAATTGAAGAAAATTCACTCCATTAAACAAACAAAATCAACATAAAACCATAGCAAACATAATAAGAACAAAATGAGTTTTTCCTCTGTGTTTGTGTGTGTGTGTGTGTGTGTGTGTGTGTGTTTTCTGCCTTTTCTAATAGCCATCACTCATTCATTTCTCCCTCCTTCTCCTCATTATTTCTTTTTATTACGTCTTTCCGTGTACCACCACCATCGCCACCACCATCATCTTGTCCCAAAATTGCTTTCGCTAAATTCTAATTGCTGTAGTAATCTGTTAGACTGCAAGAATTCAAATGAATAACATTCGTTGCAGTTATTTCTGTTTCCTTGATAAGTTCTTTCACAGCGCGCTTCTTTCTGTCCCATTAATCACTCAAATTCTCTCCCCCCTCACGATAAATCTCGTTAGACTGATTACGGTAACATAAGATTATGCAATCCAAATAGGTTCCATATTTCAAGGGGCTTTAGTTTTTACTCATCCCCAAATCCCTTGCCACAGAGTAAGATAAAGAGTTATGATATGTGATATGCATTTCGTTAACTTTTATTATCTTTTTTCTTAAAGTCGGCTTTCGTGTTACATTCATTTTGCTTAAATGTAACTACAGGCTGACGCGTGTTTTTTCTCATAAAAAGTGTCTATGTCTGGGTACAAAAATTTTTGTGTATAACTGGTTCCGGAATTAATTATAAGATAAACATTATTTTGGTGTATCAAAAGTTTCTTTTCAGTTCTTTATCAGCAGCCCTGGGTAGTATTTCAGCAATAATCATACTTTCTTTAAACAGATGAATTTTAGCTAATCTTCTCTCTCAATGAATATTCTTACGCCCAATGAAAACAGAAAGAATACATTGGGAGTGTAGAGGAACTATCGTCAGTTGTAATTGTATGTATACCAGTCAATGCGTTTGAATAAGAGATTTGTCTATTTTGATATGCTTAATTCCCTACTTAAAACCAGGTACTCAGGTTGAAATAACATAACCGGCGTACAATAATATTTATGTATTCATCGGAACATGCGTAATGAAGTAAGCGTTACCGATTCTGTATGAATGATCACCTTTGACCGCTACAGACACTCATCTGTTGCATTAGAGGATTAATTGTTTGACTACTAGATTATAAAATTAGGGATGTACAACAAAATTCTTCCCGATTGTATGGGTTTGTGTTAAGTAATAGGGATGGACAGGTTGTTTGTTTTGTTTTGTCGGTTTAAGGTTATTTGTCAGGCCATGGTAGTCAATACATGGCGGCCAGTATATCTGGTGGAGAAGAACCCACGGAAAACACCGATAAGAACCACCGACCCACGAGAAGCTACTGGCAAGCTTTCTTACATACCAGCGATGGCTGAACCGAGACTCGAACCCACGCGGACAGATGTGATATGTGTGAAATGTAGGCAGACAAATTAATGTCATCTGGCAACCATCGCCTATAATGGATAGACCATCCGCAAAGTAATTGCTCTTTTGATAGGATGACTGTGAGGACTTGATGAATTTGTTTTTTTCTTCTTCTTGTAATAATAATAATAATAATAATAATAATAAGTAATGTATGAGGGAAACTTAATGTATAACACTAATGTATGACAAGCAAAATATTTTTTTTGTTTGTTACTGAACATATTTTATAAGTTTCATTTGAGTAAGGCGTAATATAAAACATCCCTGCAGGTTTTAGGTGTGTTTGTGAAAAAAATATCAACAACCAGTTTCGGGGTTATATATTAATTTCTTTACGAGACAAAGTTCTTTATGATCTGAGAACACGAACAATATCTTTCAATATCAACGGTGAAACTCTTTGTTTAAAAACAACCTATATACACAGACTTATATACTCATTGTCAAATCTGCCGCAATCTACAAGAAACAGTTCGTCTATACTAGCATTCAAAAGAGAAATTACTGAGCACACACTTTCTGCTCCATGTGTATTTGATAACAGGTAGACTGTTAAGACGTTAATGTGGTTCACTGACTTGTTATTTATTTAGATATAATCTCACCACCGACCTTTCCTGTTCTTATGGACTTCCAATAGAAAACGACAATCGTTTTTCTTTTTCAATGCAGACTGTTTGATAACGCGATAAATGAGCTCGGTCGATGATTATTATTAATTAATATTAGTATTAATTCTGATACACTTGTATTAGGCAAGAAACTTCACATGGCAGACAATTATTGCCACAGAAGGGAATGCAGAAATGTGTGTATTAATACAAAATGATTCACAAACATAATGCTTACGTATTGTTCCATTGTGTAATACTATAATTAAAATTGCACGCACTGGACCATACAAAATACTATCTCGCCATCTTTATTCTTCCTTCATCCCTCTAATATCATTATATCTTTACAACTCAGTGTCTCAACTATTTCCGAAACTCTTGCATGCATGCTCGTAAGTTTAGTATTTCTATTTATAATGGAGAGGAACCTGCAAATTTGAAAAAAATCGTTTTATCCACGTTTGTGGTCTTCTTGGCAATACAAAATATTTGAGCTAAATGGAACTATTAGAAGCAATAACAAATGTACGAGTTTCTGTATCACGTGACGACAAGTGCCTATTTATTCCATGAAACTAAATAAGAGTGTTTTTAAATATGTCCTTAGTTTGATGCTCTATTAAATCTGTCTTGTGTGATGTCATGATTCATTTTGTTTTATTTCGTGCGTAATCTAGTCATTAAAACATGCTTGTGCTAACCTAGATGACACAATATTTAGTTGATGATGATGATGATATTATTATTATTATTATTATTATTATTATTATTATTATTATTATTAATTTTATTTTTTATATTATTATTATTATTATTATTATTATTATTATTATTATCATTATTATCAATTTTATTTTTTATATTATTATTATTATTATTATTATTATTAATTTTATTTTTTATATTATTATTATTATTATTATTAATTTTATTTTTTATATTATTATTATTATTACTATTATTATTATTATTTCTATTATTATTATTATTATTATTATTATTATTATTATTATTATTATTATTATTATTATTATTATTATTGGGAGTAGAATTCACTTGTCAACGATACCTAGAATTATTGGGAAATAGCTATTTTTGTTATATAACCACTATGCTTTGAGTGGGGAACTTACCAATCCAAGGCAATACGGGAAGATAAGAAAGTATCTGCTATGAGGAAAGAATGTGTCAATTGTGTAACCTTAACATCGAAAATGGATTCCATTTTATTACATCTTGTCCGCTTTTTGGAGAAATACGAAGAAAATATTTGCCCAGCTTTGTATATATAAAAGTCCAACTTTAGACAAATTTATAATTAAAAAATGATGTTAGTAAAATTCTATGATTAATTTAGTACTGTTTACTATAAAAACCTTAAAGATTAGAGAAACCATTTTATCAATGACTCCTGCTACATAAGATTCTAGATCAAGATAAAAAAAACTTGATCCATGCAAGTTTTAGGGTTCACCATTAAATTTGTGTGTGTGATTACTGTGCAATATATACTTGCATCTCATCTAATTCGAAAAATGCAATAATGATTGTTTTCATGTATAACACTTCCAATAGATACGATGTTCTTTTGTTGCGCACTAAAACATCTTATTGTACCGCATACTGCATGGATATATATCATTGGCCAGTGCCCTGTATTATTATTATTATTATTATTATTATTATTATTATTTTAAAAGAAAGAAAATAAATTCTGATCAGCCATTTCTTTCATTAAAAGCATATTTCTGTAGAATTATCGTTGTTGAGATTATGTCTCTAATTCAGCTTTAAACATTAACACACACACACGCACGCACGCACGCACACACACACATATACATATATATATATATATATATATATATATATATATATATATATATATATATATATATATTCAACTTTTTCAATTTCGTATTTGGTAACAAACACGTTACCTTTTTAAAATGGGCATTGTATCATTGATATCATTGAATCGACAAAGAGTAGTTATCTTTTAAGTTCAAAAGAAATGAATATGTAATAAATTAGAGAAAGGTACACTCTAATTTGTGTTGCTTTAATTTTTTATAAACGTCAGTGAAGTCTGGATTTGAACATTCTGGAGCCGTCATGCCGTCTTGTCTGATCACGGATTCATGAATAACCGAATAACAGATGGGAACGGGTTAAATAAAGTCTGAGGAGAGACAATAGAACAGTCGTGTGATTTTAAAAGAATTGACCCACCATGTATATATATATATATATATATATATATATATATATATATATATATATATATATATATATATATTTGTGTGTGTGTGTGTGTCTTTGTATGTGTCTTTCTGTCTCTCTGCGAAATTGTACATAAACCTCTTATGACAAGAAAATGACTCGAAACCATACAGCTTTACTTAAACCAGTTTTCTGACATTGATTAAGCTGATTGTCCCTAGTAACGATAAGATGGTGGGAAGAAATGCATTTTTCTGGGGTGGCCTTTCGGTTACTGGTACAAGGTGCGTACACAGAATCTCACTCCCTAGGATGCAATTATAATCCAAACCACAGTCATCCTGTCAAAGTATTTCAGTATAGCCTTAAACACATACGCATTCAATTCATAAAGAAGTGATCTGTATCCATTCATCATACTGTAACCGTATCGTTATACCGAAGAGCATGTAATATACCACCCATGGACGGTCCTTTCTCATGAGCTTATATCTCGCAACTAAGGCGGTAAAAGACGAAAATAGTCAGACGTACTCGTAGGGTACTCGGGTCATTTTTCGGCTTATTAATCTTGGGTCTGAACAGATCTTTTCCTCCTAAATTATTCATACGACATTCTTCGCTAGAATAATGCAATAAGAAGAAATATAAAATGAAGAGTTGGCATAAATATTTTGCTGCCCTACATCAAAGCAGACAGTACATTTGCAGTCAAAGGAAGAAGAAAAAAAAAGCAACACTCAATTGGCAAGGATTTTATTTTTCAAGAATCTGGAAATATGACATGCTCATGCCAAACAAAGTGTTGGAAATTCCTCGAGAAATCTGAAAATTAAACTTCTTCCTTCACCCCGATTTTGGCGAGACTTTAAATTATGATGCTTGAATGAGAATAATCATGTCGAATATGCGGAGGAATCTTATCTTTTAACTGTATATAATTTCCTCCAATATAGAATATGTGGGCCCTATCTCTTCTCCCTGCTGTGGCACTTTTTCTATCCTATCAATGATGTTTTCCCCTGTAATAGATTTATCAGAAAGACTCAACATATACTGGACATTTGTTCTGTAATAGTGTCAGCAATCCACTGACACCCGAAATTTCCTTTTTGTCTGGTATTCGCAAGAGTTACATTTTTATAAAAGCATCTGATTTTTGTTTGATATTACATTTTATAGTATACTTCATGACTTCAAGCTAAGTGTAAGCTTACAGTGCGAGATATCCGACTGTAACTACAGTGATACTTCTGTTTTATTTATTGTTTCAGTATATATATATATATATATATATATGCTTTTATAAAAATGTAATTCTTGCGAATACCAGACAAAAAGGAAATTTATTATCCGATTATATATATATATATATATATATATATATATATATATATATATATATATATATATATATATATATATATATATATATATATATATATGAATTGATCGCAAACTAATAATCTTACAATTTATAATGATCGTGGCACATTCTCTACATATAAGTGAATACATTCTTATTTAGAGTTAATCGACCTCCCGTATCTTATCGTGACTCGAGAAACATGTATCTAGCAGAAGCTCTTTCCTCTTTAAGTAGCGAAGGTACGTGGTTTCCAGGAACGGACGTTTACCGCGGTTCCTTTATGAGACGGGACATTTTATACGCCCCCTTACAGGAATATCGGGTTGCCGAACATGTGCGATTATTCGATAAGGAAATCAGCACATTTAGATGAGGGAAAATTACTATCAATCTGTTAGCAAGGTAATTTCGTCAAGTCTGAAAAGCGGGGAACATGAGTTTATCTGAGACGGCGTGACACGGTGAGTCAAGGGCGTCAGAGAGAGTGAGAGAAAGAGAGAGAGATGTGGTGAAAAATCGGATAATATACGAATGCATGCACAACTTTTTACTCTTTCTTGCATTCATCATTTTAATTTAAAACAAGTGCAACCGTTTCTTAATGCTATTGGAATTATATGCAAACTTAAGTTAGCAAACAATAACAACTATTCTGTGTGGTGAAACATTTTTTATAGAACTGTATGTCGTATATTAAGGGTTAATCGAGGTTAATAATTGTCCTATCACTTAGGAAAACACTGAATAAATACTACGCTCAATTTAACGTAGTATCTAGTGATATCGTGGGCCCCTGTGACTAATATGATGTAACGTTAGGTCACTATAAGGACATCTCAGAGAACCAAATGTTTGCTATAAATCTAACATGTCACGTGGTTAACTTCCAACCAGTCCAAAAGGGACTCGAAAACTGAAGTACAATATATTATATAATGATATGAGACGAATGGTTCTTATCCACTCTATATTGTTCCATAGTTTTATAGAATTCTCGCGAAAATTGTTCTTTACAAATAAGAATGCAGAGGTTACTTGAAAGAAAAAATGGAAACAAAACAAAATTTAAAATAAAATAAACAAAGAAAGCAAATTTTTTATCGATATCTATCAGAGAATGGATGTAAAGTGTCGATCAGTTTCGTGCAGGAACTTGAAAGAAAAGGCGTTCTGCTTGTGCCGTTTCTCACACATACAAAGACGGTTCATAAACAATGAGTACCTAAATGCTTCCATTTCAGTTCCTTTATATCAGGTGAACTTGTATGTTAATAAGCTTCCAATTGCTTCATTATAATTCCCCCTTATCCGCTGAAGCTGTGTATTTTTGTCTCGAGTTAATATACCAGTGTTGTTTGCATTTCTCTCTCCTTTTCATAATACTGTTAAATTAAATTTCGTGCCGGAAGTCCTCGTAGAAGTCACTTCAATGGATTTTCCGTGATTTCACTAAGTCAGTTCTGGCATCATGGTGATAGAAGGCCGTAGGTTCGATATCGCATGCCCAAACAAACAATCCGAACACTAGGCCATTTTCTCAATTTCGCGAAAGAAGCATCGGACGTATACCGTTGCTGCAGAGAAGTATGTTCTGAAATACGTTCGTTTACATTGGACAATATGACAATGGAAAGAGACAAAGTAATAATCGAAATCGTTTCGGCTTTTCTGTTGTAACATGTATGGCGAATCACCAAACATATCAGATTGATGAATATTCCGAAAACTATTTCCGAGGTTATTTCACGACTTGGAAATTGCCAATTTAGACAGCTCGTTTTTTTTTTTTTTTTTTGTTGCATGCCATAGCCCAGCAACGTGGAATGAATTGCCCACTGAACTTAAATACAAAGACACAGTGATTACATCCAAGAGGGCTCTCAAAACTCACTTATTTCGACTGAAATATTCTCAGCATGATTTTTATTTTTTAATGTTTTTCTAATTTCATGGTGTTTGTTTTTGTAATAATATTATTATTTTTTTTTTTTTATCTTATAGGTGTTGTCAAATGTTGTAAAGCGCTTAGAGCTTCTAAAGATTAGGCGCTATACAAAGTCCTCATTATTATTATTATAATTACAGATTTAATCTTTGCCCTTGTACATGTCGTTGATTTTAAGATTTTTTAGAAGAAAATCTATCCTTGAAGTGTGTTTTAAAGTAAATTTTCAGTTAATGATAATTACGGAACATTCTAAGGAAATAAATCCATTCTTTGCCAGTTAATGGCCATTTTCTTTTGAATGTGTACAAAAATGAATTTGCGTTATATTTGTGTTCATTTGTTCACAGTACAAAATTATAGCTATATATTGTCACGAGCCCATGTGGAAAATTTCCTTCATTGCAATGCATTATCTTTTCATAAATCGCTTGTAAGTATGCATGGAATATTCATGATATGAGAATGAAAAGTGTCGAAGACATGACGGAATTTTGCACGTGTCATTACGTTGTGATCACCAGGCCTGAATGGTCAATGTTTCAGTGTGTTTGAGATTATGTAAAGACCTGTACCTGGTGATCCATAGTAATGGCTAGCGATCCATTGGAACTGGCTTTCTATTCAAGTTTGACTTACATGTGGTTGGACTTGATAATTCGTCAGTTAATGAAAAAGAAGTAAATCATTTCATTAAGCATACAGCGAGTTGTGTAGAGTTTTACAGTTTGGCCCACGATATCTGTTTCTGATACAATTGCAAATGATGTTGACCGCTTACTGGATATGATAAACAGGTGCCCGTTTTTATAAAGTAAATTTTACTTTCGGAATATTCCTGTGCTTGGAGGAAAAATACGTTACAGCATCGGCCACTGTTAGAAATATTCTACTTATTCCATTAATGCTACTACTTTCACATAGTTCTACTTACTAAAAGATTACAACAACTAGTGTAAGTACTACTACTACTACTACTGCTACTACTACTACTACTACTACTACTACTACTATCATCCCATATATCAGGACTAAAACTACTTGTCCAGATCATGTCATAGCTGTTTTATTGGGGGAGTGCTGAAACGGTATGCGTGTATAGGGTTTAAAGACAAATCAGTACAATGCAGGCTCTTTAGTTTCTAACACATCAAGGCTCAGTTGCGTCACTAGGGTTGGTGTCACCCAGTGCGACTCATGGTGTCACCCCCATGGACCTCTTTCCTGCAAAAAAATTCAAATTTTTTTATAGACAGTCATTTTTGTGTCACACCCTCTGATGGTGTCACTCGGTGCGGTCCGAATAGTGTGAAAAAAAATTCCTAAACACAAAATAGTTTTTCAAAGTTTAAACTGTACTTCTTCCCTGCCCCGAAATATAGCCCAATCGTTTACATCTATAAAATCATCACGAGACGCATCCCAGGGCAAAATGGTTCGGTCCATTTGTCGCCTCGTGACAGAGGGATCATTGGGTATATTACACATTCCCGAGCCCACCGAAATAGCGTCTTGAGAAAAATTTGTGACTTTACCATGATTAATGGATCTTCTCATTCCATCATATTACGTTTCTGTCACAGAAGCCCCGATTGCCTGTTAGACTCATCATAACCGCAGAAACATTCTGACCTGTTCAGATCGTGGGGTGACCTCTGAACATTTGTGTGTTAATCGGTTCCAAATTTTTCTTTCAGAGCTATCTAACCCTGTTGAGAAAGCTGCGTAATGTTACTTCGGAGTAAATCACAGGGCTTTGCTGGGATACAGAAGAATGATATACAATTTCGGACCGCAGTGTTAAATGTACAAATGATCTTTATTAAGCCTGAAACATAGACATATGTATAAGATAGTGGATTTTTCTTGGTTTTTGTTGGGTTTTTTCCCCCAACAAGTATTGAATACAAAGTGAAGATTTAAACATAATTTACTGTATTTTGAATTAAATCCCAAATTGTCAAAAAGTTCTATCACAAGTTCAATGTATAGAGTTTCAAGTGAATTTCATTGGTGTTTAGAATAAATTCCTATACTGAATGTGCGGATATGCTGATAGTCTCGAATGTGCTGATGTGTCAACAGTCTTGATGTATCATAATGGTATAATCCGAAATGTCCTTGCATGAATTCACGCTGAACCCAAATTATTGGTTTACTCGATGAAGTATTAATGAGCACTTTGTGATTCCTATGAATAATTTAATTTTTTTTAAATCCTCATAAATTGAAAACTGAACACAACATTAAGACTGATTCCACTTCGGATGTTAAGGTACGAATGAAAAATTCTAATATGATCAACCTTAATATAAAAAACCTTAGACTCAGTAACCATAATGAGGACCATTTTCCACATGAAATTCATTTCTAGAATATTCCAAGTTGTATACAAGGTCTGGTGTCTTGCTATACATTTAGTAAAGGACATTAAAACAGCAGCTTTATCAGAAATTCCCAGAGGTATACTAATGTCTTTAATTCAAACTCAAGTAAACGTGTTTACCTCCAGTAAAAATGATCAGAATATATAATCTATAATCAGAGAAATATTAGTTATGTATTATGTTGTTTACAAAATAATTGTCACTAGTCAGCTAGGCCCGTACTCGGTTTTTGACCTAGGTCATATATATATATATATATATATATATATATATATATATATATATATATATATATATATATATATATATATATATATATATATATATATATACATACATACATACATACATACATACATACATACATCAGGGATAAAAGCCAACAAGCAATAAAAATTAAATATACATGGCATAGTATGTAATTTTCCTGTATTCTCGTTAGTCTCAACCCCTCTTGAGGGCTTTCTGCAGCAGTCTCCATCTTACCCATTATCAGATTTTATCACCTGTCCGTCCGTCATTTTGTCTTGCAGTTTCATATTTGTTGCAAACAAAACCATTTCCATTCTAAATGAATTGTACTTTACCGACAGCAACATAGCGGAAATGCAAGTCAGTGTCATAATTTAGAACCGTTCAAGGTATAATTAACTTTGACGCAGCGATTAGACTGGAATGGTGGGATTGTACCGGGACCGTAAAGGGGCATCGGATCATATGACATCATCCGGTCAGAAGCGGACGTGAACTTGCCCAAATCAGCAAAGGAATGGATGCAGAAAGAAGGAAAGAAAGAAAGATTGAAAGAAAGAAAAGAAAAAAGAAAACAGAAAGAAAGAATTTGCTTTGCTTTTGAAAGCACAAGTATGTGTCTATGCTCTTCTCCACCAACACCTTATATTATAGTGTGACACTGGTACTTGACACGAGGACAAGAAAATCTAGCAAGTCAAATAAAATAAACGTTGTCAGGATTGTAATAGGGGAAGGATGCGATTTTGAAGGTTTGGAATTTAATCTTGAAACAGTTCCACCAATTTTAATAACATACAGAAAGCTTCAGCTTTGCACAAGTTAGGATTATCCTAACGTTTGTCAAAAATAGAGGGGGAGGGCAAGAGGTGGAATCAGGGCCGGCGCCAGACAATCTGGCGCCCTAGGCAAGGTTATATTCTGGCGCCCCCCTCCCCCCCCCCCCGCAAAATATCAATTTCGAAATTTATGAACAATATATTTTTATACAAAAAAACATTTGAGCACATACCAAGGGTAATTTTTTTTAAAATACCCGTCTGTGCTCAAATGTCTGCTGCTTGATACTATTTTTTTTTGTGCAAAATTAAGACAAGAATAAACACACATAAAGATAGACATTAGTGATGACAGCATAACGGACAGTTGAACATTTCTTTCCTTGTTTATACCATTAAAATAAGGAGTTAACCCCCTCAATTTGGTTTCCGCGGCAAACTGAAGGTTTCGTATACACGTGATTCCACGAAAAACGCGCGAATGTAATTACGTCCTGAAAGTTTCGTATACGCGCGATTTTCACTCGCTCATTTTGCTTGTTCCGGTCAGTCTGGTGTTTCGGTCAGACTGAATCTATCCGATTATTTGTCCCTGTATGAAATAAACCAGGATAAAAAACACCCTCAATAAAACTGAAATTTATTTATTTATTTTTCAAAACTGTTGTTGATTTAGAGAAGTGCGCCCCCTGAAATTAGCGCCCTAGGCGGCTGCATAGTTTGCCTATATGGTAGCGCCGGCCCTGGATGGAATTCTTACTTTCCGTCCACCCCACACGCCACAAAGCAAAGGATTTTTTTAAAAACAAACAAAACAAAAAAAAACACTGCGGAGCAAAATATAAGTAAAAGAAAACAAAATGTAGAAACGCTACATTACTCTAATGTCAAGAAGTTTTTATCAAGACATTTGACCGCTCCGGTGTCCTAGTGGTTAGAGCGTCCGTCTCTGATGCGGGTGGTTGTGGGTTCGATCCCCAGCCGAGTCATACCAAAGACTTACAAAAATGGTACTAACAGCTGCCTCGCTTGGCGCTCAGCATTAAGAGGTTAGTGTTATGACTGGTCGGCCTGGTGTCAGGATATAATACATGTCTGCGGCATGATGCCCCAGCGCTGGACATCACTATAAGCTGCCACACTGCATACACCATTGTTGTTGTTGTAAGGTTTAACGCCATTTTTCAGCACCCGATAGGCTATACATGGAGACCAGTATCAATGATGGAGGAAGAACCCAGGAAAACAACAAATCCCGGAAAGAACCACCGACCCACGAGAAGCTACTGGCAAGCTTTCTCACATACCCACAGTGGCTGAATCCGAGACTCGAACCGGCATCGACAGAGGTGAGATGGCAGTGATCCGTAACGGAGAGCGCTTTAGATCACTAGGCCACTGCAAACATCGTAGCGTTAAAAATCCTAATCTCTCTCTCTCTCTCTCTCTCTCTCTCTCTCTCATACACACACACGCGCACACACACACACACACACACACACACATACACTCAAGACATTTGCATATGCATACAAGTACTCATTCCAAATAGTTTTTCTTTTTTAAATCTGTGAAAAATAGACATATTGAAAAAATGAGCTGAAATTATAAACATGTCATCTACATATTAGTACAAATAATCCCATAAAATATTAGTTGTCTATCACAGAATATATTTTTTTCTTCGTGCTTACAATTACAATATATTTTTTTTAAGACGTGTAAGTCAAAATGCTCAAAAGTCCCGTTAAAATGTTTAAAAACGTGATGGAATGCCCTAAAATACAATTAATTCAACTCCATATTATAGCAAAGTTTTATATCATGCTTTATTTGTCACACTCAATTCATGTTTGCTTAAAAGTGCTCTTCTGATTTAGTATTAAAAAAGTACATTTCACGGAATTTCAAACATGTGCTAAAAAGTTTGAAAGGTAGGGTCTCTGTCACCTACCTACATCCAGTGATACACAAAGGTATCTAAAGATCATTTATGCTCTGATTTGGCTCATTCGTCTCATAACCATCTTGCTTACAAGAAAGTGTAACGAACGACGGGTGAACACCTTAAACAAACAATGGGTCTTAATTTTTAGAGTGTGTGTGTGTATGTTTGTGTGTGTGTGTGTGTGTGTGTGTGTGTGTGTGTGAGAGAGAGAGAGAGATTTGGAATTTTAACGTAGCTATAATACATTTTCAGCCATATCGTTACGATGTCTGCAGTGTGGCAGTTTATAGTGATGTCTAGTACTGGAGCATCATGCTGCAGACATGTAACATGATGTCCCACCCATTCGCATTATCCTGACACCACGCCGACCAGTCCCTAATACTAGCCTCTTGATGCCGAGTGCCTAGCGAGGCAGCTGTTAGTGCCATTTTATAGTCTTTGGTATGACTCAGCCTGGGTTCGAACCTGCGACCTCCCGCATCTGAGGCAGACGCTTTATCCACTAGGCCACCGGAGCGATACCAGATATAAAGAAGGAATGAAAGATATATAGCATGTGCCAATAGGGAAGACTATTTATTTTTAATCACATCCGCTTCTTCTAGACAAAATTACAAAGCAAGCCCCACATGATAACACGCTCTTCACACAATTCTCAAGATTCAGTCCAGTTTCAAACACCCAAGTTCTCAAATTCTACTAATTATTAATTAAAAAATTATGTCTCGAAATCTGAAAGATTGACCATCGCATGAAATACAAAAACAATCGCAATGGTACCATTTTTCTTACATTAACTTTAGCAAAATGCTGCTAAGTATATATTATGACGTAAAAATAATCGCATGTTTTACTTATGGTTGTATTTTCTCCTCCTAACGACGGCCAATTCGATTGAACGAGTCTGTCTTTCTTCAGACAATTACTGACATGTGAAAATGTAAATGACATTCTTAATACTTAGTAAACGCACTAAATTCATCTTTAACAAAAAGCGCGGGAAACGTGTCGACTAGCGGGAGCGAGCTTCTGGAAAAATATTTTGGATTCGAATTGGCATTGACACGCACTTGAGGAGAAGGTTGTTACTTTTAGCTTATCAGCTAAAACAAACTACAATGTGTTCAGTTTAATTTAGGATGATAGATCTTGTTTACAGAAAACAATTTCTGTAATATGTTGTTATTTTCCTGAGGATTATGGCAAAAAAGACCATAATCTTTCTTGCTCCGTTGTCAAGCCAATCTAATCCAAACGTCATTCAAGCGAAAGAAAAGCTCTTCACACATCATTTTGAGGAGAGAAGTCCAGTCTGTTCCAGGGTACGAGTTATCGGTCTGTAAATACGAGTGTCAGGTTTGAAGGCATATTTTATGTTCACGAACAAAACAGCTTCGGGTTCGTAATAGATTCATCATAAATTTCCTTCCTATTTGAAAGTCAAGTTTTATTTTTAATAAACTCAAAACAAAAACACAGCTGATTATTCAAGTAGTTTATATTTCGAATGTTAATTTTATTCAAGCGAGATGTCTCGTGGTGTTTTGTTTTAAGTGCGATCACAATGTTTTCTTGATCAAATGTGAAGTTTTAGATCACACTTTAGTTGGAACTAATAGAGTCACTCTATGGTCCCTATGGACTCCAAAGTAGCCAAATAATTTTGAACATTCAGAACTGCTTCTAATCACAACATCAACTAAGCCTGAAAATCATCATATACTTTGGTCTAAGCGTAAGACATTGTTTCAACCAATCACAGACCATGTAACTCTTTCTGATTGGTTGATAATGAAAACTCAAACTCGGGCTCAAGCTCTGTGTTTTGTATATCCATCCCAAATAGATACCAATAGTGACACAGTTTACTTTGCTATACATAAAGACTTTTTATTTAACAAATCACAACTTACTTAACTCGTGAAATGTCGTTTCTGATTGGCTCATATTGCAAACTTTCACTGAATCCCGGACTTAAAGCGCTAAGTTTTATGATTTCTAGTCCACGGAGGCGCATTTGGTGGAGACGTTTACCTTTCTATTCATAAATATTGTTGTTGTAACTTATCAGGAAGATCTTTTTTATAATTTAGAAAATAATCGAAAGAGAAGAACAGCAGGTTATGTCTATACCCCATATCCCCAATGTGGGTATTCTTATCGGTCATATGTAAATAATAAAAGGAATATACCTAAGTAAGATATTCATACCATATATTTTTGTACGATATTATTTATACATGTTTCGAAAATGTGATGGCATATAACTTGTTTTAGGCCATGAAAATTCGCCTGTTTTTTTTTTTTTTTTTTTTTTTTGGAATTGAACTTCGATTTTGAATCCATTTACACAGTATGTCCTATTTTTGTGGACTTCGAAGTCTATTTTAAGTCCATTGACATAATACGCCCTTTAAAATTGTCTAAAATTATAACGCCGAACTTGCCGATGAAGGAAATAACTAGCATTAAGAAAACGAAATACTGAAGCTAATTTTTAAAACGTTTATTACATCTTTTACACTTGTTGGGAAGACCATTTCTTGTATGAATTGACGTTTGTGTTTAACATTCATGTGCGAGTTTTGTTTTGCAAAATATCTTCAAAATGTATGCACATAATCGTTTTAACGTGCCATGTGTATGTAGTAGAGTTACCACCAAAGTAGTTTCTTTGAAAACAGTTCAACTTTGAACAAACAAGAAGCGTTATCGGTTTGAACATTAGGTTACGTTTTCTTCCCTCATCTTTTAAATTACTCCTCAAGGTAGTTAATAACATTCAGTTAATGTTATGACGTAGATAACCTGAAAAACCAATTGGTAAGAAAATAGTAGACGGCTGCTTAGCCAGCTTTGAAAAAGGTTGGGGTTATGTAAAGTTATGATTGTTTACATTTAAATCACGTTAAGTCAGTTGATGTGTTTTGTGTCAGTCATAAAAGTCTGTCTTATCAAGTGGGCGCACGCGCCTCCTAGGTAACCAAATTGCTACCGGAGTAACCTTATCCACCGTAAGGATGAAACTTTTAATCGGGAAAATAATTTACGATATGTTTGTGCGGTTAGGCATTTATGTTTTTTAAAGTACCCTAAACAGCATATAACATTTCAGCGTGAACATTTAAAATGGTTCACTGACATAGGACCCGACAAGTGGTATTTTATTGACATTCCTCTTCTGAAACACGAGTTTGCAGATCTGTTTTATTGTGTCTTGGCATAATCAGTGAACCAGCCTGTGGCCAATAGAAAGGATGCCTTACATTTAAAATTCATCTGAGCTTTCCTTGTTGTATTAAGACAGGTTCCATGAAGAAATGTAGATTATGGACCGACCATTTAATTTGTCTGATTTTCTTTCCTTCATTTATTTTATTTTTTTGGGTGGTGGTGGTGGAAGTGGATGGGAATTTTATCCCACACACCCGATTAATGGCTGGTATTTTAATATATGAACGATTAACCAAGTAAAAAAATATAAAGATAGGTGTACTATTTATATTTGTTCATGACTTAGAAGAGGGGATTAAACTTTGATTCTTATAAAAAGTCGAAGAAAAAAAAATCCCACTAAATTTTGCATACAGATAAGATCTTAAACTACGTATCAAACAGAAACGTCCTCGTACTGGACTACAACCTTCACTTTGTTTACATTCAACAAAATGTCAGTCTTGAAAAATATGAGCTACCTGTAAATACTCTATTAAATCGAAAGAATAACAAGGTCAAACAAGTTCAACCACTACAAAACAAAGGAGCATCACAAATGGTAGGTCGCAAAATATACATTCTTCATGTTATCACCATTACCATGTATGATTAGAAGGTAACGAAGTAACGAACAGATCCATTACATTTTTATTTAAAAACACAGAGCTTAGAAAAGAAAATGGATGTTGTGCAATATATATATAACTTATGAATTATGAATTTTCGGAATTCTTCACATAACGATTGCATAAAATGAAAACGTTTGAATACATTAACGTAGCAGTGTTGGACTTAGTATGTATAGTATGGTTTGCTTTGTTTAATGCCTACCTGAAGCAATGATCGTACGTTTTTGAAACCTGTGTGTTATATTTTATTTTAGCGTACTATTAGCGAAATTTTATGTTATTTTATTATTTGTTTCTTTGTTTCGTGACTTTAGTTCTTTTGATCTATTTGCTACATTGCACGGCTTCGACATATATGGTTGTATTACTATTTTTCTCCGTCCAGTTCCACTACTCACTTACATCAATCGGTCCACATTTTAAAGTAACAAAGACTGAACTTTGAGTTCGTTTCCCGTCCTGTTTCATTTCGCTATTGATGCCGTAAATACTTTCTAATGAAAAGATAACAATTAGATAAAGGTCACGTTTTAACTTGAGTATATTTCCTCGACTGTCGATTACTAATGGGTTGCTTTGTCTCAAAAATAAAGCTAGAAGACTATTTTCAAAAATGCCATTGAACGATCGTAATAGAACGATCACAGAAAGGTGGTTGCGACTAGAAGAACCCCTGACTCTTATTGTTTATCTGTTTTGTTTCCCTGAAGGCAGACCTTTACAAATATGAGGAATTAAAATGCATGTAACCCAAGGTTGTGATCTAAAACATGAGACGCATTTCATACCAGGGTGTCATTCATGTAGAAGTTAATTTCTACCGTATTGGTCAGCCGGTTGGATTTTCAAGTAAATGTCCTCAATAGAAAGACACACAAAAAAGAAGATGGGATCATTTTAAATTAAACATTGGCGATCATTGACTGATTTCGTGCCACATGTCAATCATTTGATGACAACGGCATAGATTCGTTGTTAAACAGAGTATGGCACCAGTCAGAAAAGGAAAGTGTCAGTGTATTGCCTAGGGCAAAGTCCCATAGCGGACCACGCTGAAACTAATGCTAGGTGATAGGAAATTAAGTTTAAGTGATGCTCGGCTAATAGGTAGTGACTATCATATTAGTAAAAACAAGATTCTGGATGATATGAGAAAAGATAAGAATCATCTCCAACATAAGAACATGGCGGACTCCCCAGGGAACCCATCACTCCATTTTATCGCCTAACGGGAATTACTAATCCATTATGATTGCCACAGTTTTAGTGGCACATCGATACTTTTCTTTCGACTTTCAAAATCTCTTCGAGTTCGCTCAGAGTATGTGTGATGTAAACTTCTAATTCGCATAGTATAATCAAGATGCCCTACTTAATGGAGGCTGTAGACCAAATCTATAGGAAATGTTCTTGTTGCTTATGCTTTAAGGACCACACTAAAATGTCATACTTTCAGGTCATAAAAATATATAAACTGGAACGATATATTGCGTGAACTTACAGATATGAGACCCTCTTCAAATTCACAGAAAGAAAAAGCAAATCAAATTTCTATCCAATCTGATATGTGGAGTTTTTCTTCACAAATAGCAATTGTATTGATAATTAATTAGCATTGGTTGTCATAACACGTTATAAATATGTTGAATTGCCAGAGAATGGTATGAATGTAAGAATAATATTACGTATCTTTAGCCTATAATTTGCAATAAACACTGAACTTATCCGATTTGGAAATTCGAATAAAACTTAATAAGGTCGATTCAGCATTGCTCCTTGGTATACCAATGCCGCTTTCATTGTCATAATTTTGTTTTGACATATTCTTGATTAGCGCTTTTCGTCCAAATTTTCCTCTCATTGGTGTTA